>CM069132.1:47980513-48020029 GCA_035221665.1 Okamejei kenojei
AGCAACGCCCATTTCAATATTGTCTTATGGCATCTGTTGCGTCCGTCTATCAAATAACTGTTTTTTTGTTGCAGTTTTTCCCCATATCCCTTGACCTCAGTAGCCCCTGTCCTTATAGAGCTCTAATCACAAACTCTGCCTGCTTAAATCCAATATTGCCGCAGTGATTAGGCCTCCTCCCACTCTGTGTCGCCTCTGTGGCTGGGTGAATTCCATAAAATTCACTCACACCCTCTCTGGGGGTCAAAAAAGTTTTTTTTATTTATTCTCATGCTTCAGTCCTTAATATGACCTACCCCTCCTTCTTTCTTTATTAAGACTGGCCTTTTCTCAGTCAAGGAGATAGTCACACCCCAACCTTTGGGAAAATTTTTTTCTGCACATAAATGCAGTCCTTAGCTTGTCCAGTTCCCCTTTTTTTTTTTTACTAATTTTATTATGTTTTCTATTAATTTCATATTAAACATATTGGGCTCATTCTCTTGAATGCTTCAGTGTGTTGTAGGGGAAATGATACGGTGAATGGAGTGTGATCATTATTGATTGTATATTACAATTCTTAAAGGGCTTGAAAATTGTAACTGTGCATGGATGATGTTTCTCTTAGATAGGAATGTCTGGAATTAGGTAGAGGAACTCATATTGTTCGAGGTTGATCATTCAAGGATTGAGATAAGAAAAAAAATGTCTTCACCCAAGAAGGTTGGTGAATTGTCGGATCCCTCTACGGAAAAAGGTGAGGAAAACAGGTTGCCATGAGTCATCATTCAAGTTTCAAAAATTAATGGACTTTTAGATATTAGAGGGAACCGTAAAATTTATATGGGTCAGTGCTGGAGAAGGAGAAGGGGTTATGCCACTGAGTGGGTTAAATGATCCCGCATAAACACATTGAATATTGGGACTAATCACAAGGGACTTAAATAGTCTACTCTTGCTTATATTTTTTGTTTTTAAGATGGTGATGAAGTTGGATGGTAGCCTCTTTGAAGTCCTGTAACATGGCTGATCGCAGAACCCAGTCATTTGTTTAAGTTGTTTCGAGAATCCACTAAGGTGTTCCCTTCTCATTTCTTTTCATTGTAGCCGGCTCTTGTTTCTTTCTGGCAACGTTTGCTGCAGGGATTTCAGGTGAACTTTATTGTTGTTCCAGAGTGCGTGTGGCCTAATAAACTATTTATGATGGAATTTATCTTTTTGTATCCGTGCAATAATGTTTACTCTTAAACAATCTGATTTTACTGATTTCTCTCTATCGTATTCTTATAGAAGAGGGAAAAAACCCTTATACATGACTACTCTCTTGTCTGGGAAAAGTGCCAGAAATGAACTCAGCAGAATTTTATGATAGCAAGAACCATAAGGCTATCCAGCTCAGTATCAATAGAACTGATATTCATTTCAGGTCTTGAATTTAGATACACCGACTAGTTGGGAGACTCTCGTACAGTATTTCAATTATAAAAAAATGCCCCCCCGCCCCCGATTCACAGGTTGTATTATCTGCAAAAGGCGTGCTATAAATTTGCTAATCAATGAGATAGCCATTAAGCATTTTCATCAGCTTTTTCGTTTTCCAGAAAATGAAAAATTTAAGATCGACAAGAGGAAGGAAAATGAGGGGATACAGGAAAGCAGAGGAGCGCAGTGGAGAAGAGCAAGGGAAGGACTACACATTATTTTGATGAGGGAAATATCCGTCGCTGCTGCCAGCAAGAGTAGAAGAAAGGCACATCAATTCTCAATTATGCCTCGTTTAATTTTTGTTACCCACATTAATTTTGGATTACAAAGGCTCAATTTTCATAATCGGAATATATTTTTTTTTCAACCCCGATGCCGTGTTGATTCATCATAATCATTCTCAATTTCACCACCATCATATTTTTGTAGAAACAAAAAGCAACCGGCACAGGATGTTGTAAACACACAAAAAGGGACACAAAAGTGCGGAAGTTAACTCAGCAGGCAAACAGCATCTCTAAGAAAGGATCATTCACCCAACAATCAAAAAACCACCGATCCATGGACTCATTTCAGAGGATGATGCTTGACATGCTGAATTTCTTTAGCATTTGTGTCTTCTTGACCATCCATATTATACTTCGATAGCAAACAGCAAGACAAGATAACATTACCAATGAATAATTCAAATTATATAAATTAAGTTCTAAACTAATTGCTGAAACTATTAGCTATTAGAGGGAAGTTGGGTTGTGTTGTCATCTGCTGTTTACTATGAATGTAGCACAATCACAGTTGGGATCAAGTCCTCTATACGATATGTGAATTGGGCTCCTCGATATTATGAATAGAATGAAGAACAAATTGCAGGTGGAACTCCGGTCGGGTGTGGGCAAACTCTATTCTGTATGGTGTTTGTTTTGGGTCACGGACGCTCTCATAGTATCTGTTCCGCATTTCCTCTACCAGAGATGCTACCTGACACCATTGTGTTTTTTCTTTTGCAAGTTATTGTTATTTTTTTATATTTTTGTTTGGGTTCAGGCTCCAGATCTGAATATTTGTGTGTTATCCAATCTTTAAAGTGGGTAGTCCAATGTTGCCCTTTTGAAAACGCTTTTCAGAACACATTTGTCCCTCGGATCGATTAGCAATGTTACCCACTAGTGTCCAAGTGTGACTTAACCTTTAAATTTTTCCGTCTGTCTAATGAGCTAGAGTTTTGTCGACCAAAGGATCTTTCTATTACTTTGTTCTGCTATAGAAGTGATGTCTTATTGTTTTTCTTGCAATTAGCTTGTAGTCACTTGTTGAATGAAGACATTAAAGTCAGAACGATGGGTATGTTGCCATTGCGCATATGGAAGTTTTGGGAGTGGTAATTGCTGTGGATGAGCTGAAGATTAAGAATATTTTGTCCATCTGACTGTATATTGAAAGTGGTTATATATTCTCAGTGATAAATTGTTTACTTGCTTTATGCTTTGATTCCTCCCAATCACAACAAAATAATATTTCTCTTTGATAGTCAATGGTCTGATTGGTTGGGTGCTATTTTTTTATTTAGGGAAGTGAAAGATATATTAATAGCCTCAGAAGATGCAGAAACCTTGAGCTATTGAGATCTCAACATTTTAATTGATGATCAACATTCACATTATTGTGTGCTTTGGAGGCACACAATAATGTAACTGCGTGTTTTATGTTTGTTTGTAAGTGTAGAGGGAAAAACATAGTATATTGGGTGCTGAATGTTAGGTCTTGTGGTCCGACAGTATTTCTCGTGTTTTTTTATAAAGGGGGGTTCCATCTAAACTTTTTGATGTAGTTTTAATTGCATATCTGGGGAGTTGGACTATGGTTTTGATATCCTCCCAATGGTTAATAACTCAACTTGGTGTAGTTTCCCAGGTTTGCAAGTACACAATTCATTGTCTCCACTTTTAATGCGGTTTTTCTTTGACAAAGGAATCAAGTGGATTCCTTCCGTCTATGTTGTTCCATCCCAAGACAGAGAAACTATCAGAATATCCCTACACCACCTTGGGATAAGTCCATTGAATGTAATTCAAATGTGTTGTATATGCTCCAGAATATAAGATTCTTTTATTTTTATATGTTAATTTACCAAACTTGCTCAGGCACTTGGTCTTCTTATCCTCTAAGGCATGTTTAAGTTATAAATTAGAAGGAATTGTTGTTGCTAAGCCTAAACTTTCAAATACTGATTTTTCTTGATAAATGTATGTGTACTAACACCTAACTGTGTGCCTGTATTAATCTTGGAGGAAAATAACTTTCCAAAGACTTATGCATTACCAAGAGAAGACAATG
This sequence comes from Okamejei kenojei, assembly GCA_035221665.1. Taxonomy (NCBI): domain Eukaryota; kingdom Metazoa; phylum Chordata; class Chondrichthyes; order Rajiformes; family Rajidae; genus Okamejei; species Okamejei kenojei. The sequence continues at coordinate 47,984,312 of CM069132.1, forward strand.
TTTCTTCTATTATTACCACTGATGTTCAAATTACTGTCCGTTAACGCCGCTGTAGCCAAGGGAAGAAAGTTTTGTGAAGAAAGTAAGTCAGCAGCTGATATTCTGCAACATGTTCAGGCAATTTTTATCTTCCAATGTGTTTTAGTTAATCAGTATGTTTAATAAATTGAAATTTATTTAAAAAAACGCTGAAGGATTTCGCTAATCTAACCATTGTAATTTATTAATTATGTACCTGCCATTTCTTAACTCCATACTTGAGAGCAGTAAGATTTAAATTTAAAAATAAATTGAAATTAAAATTAAGGTCTGTTTTCAAATGATAGTGATTGTTTCTACAAAGCCAAAGCCCCCGGGATTTACTGGGGCGAGTCCCGAGCGAAAATTCCCGTTAAGGGGGTTCTCGAAAACTCTGCGTCAGGATTAGGCGAGTGGGGGTCGGGGACTGCGTGTGGGTCAACAAACTTCCCGCGGCTTGGGAGAGTTCCGAAAAGAACAAAAATTAAAAAAAAAAAAAAAAAAAAAAAATGCCTGGTCTCTGATCAGAAGACAGCGGGCTCATAGTGAGGTTAAGTCTGCAAGCACACAGCTTTGGAGCTCATAGTTGCAGCTTGGAATCTGGCCTACGGGAACGCGATAATAATGACTACGTTAATAACATTTCTCACAATAATGATAGAATAGGAAACAGGTTTTCTCACCACTATTAATTTGGTAGTGGGTAATCGGGGGTGCGACATTTTCTAAGAATACCAAAAGAATATTGATTGGATGAGGAATATTCCTCTTCATAATCCACAACCTTACTCCACATAGTGTGCTGTTCCTCAAAAAAAATTCACACGTGTGTACAGCTTCACACGTGTGTAAGGACTTGGGTTGATGGTTTGTGGTACAGGTCTTTCTGCTACTCCAGCGAATCGACTATTAGAACATTATGTTCCTATCAGAATCTTACATGTTATCTAAGATCAGCATTTGTCCACGATTATGGTTTTTGTTGATTTGACTTTCTTTGCTGCACTTGTGTGCTTCTAAAGTGGGCGTTTAGTGATACCTGCGAGTACTCTCTATCATTGCAGATGTACAGAGCCCTTGTGAGACCACAATGGAATATTGTTTGCAGTATTGGTCCCTAATTTGAGGATAGTGAATTCTTGTATTGAGGGAGTGCTACCGCGTAGGTTACAAGGTTAATTCCGGGATGGAGGTGGGGGGTTTCTAGTCATTATGCTTGGCAGAGAATGGAGCAGATTGGGCTTTGTAACACTATGGAGTTTAGAAGGTATGAGAGGAGAACTCATTGATAATACTATAAGATTGCTATAACGGGCTCTGGGAACGCTAGAGGTAGGAAATAGGAAACACGTTCCCGATGTTGGGGGAGTCAGACCAGGGGCTCAACTAGGGGCCGGCAACAGTCACTCGTTATGAATAAGGATAGTTATGTATAGTGGTTAGTGAAGCACATTGTAGAACGTAATAGGCGAAGGAAACACTTTTTTCTCACAGAGAGTGGTGAGTCTGTGGAATTCTCTGTCGCAGAGGGCGGTAGAGGCAGGTTCTCGTTGCTTTCAAGGAGAGTAGCCTAGATAGGGTCTTAAAAAATAGGCGGAGTCAGCGGGGAGGAATATGGGGAGAAAGTAGAGAAAGATCAGGAACGGATGGTATAGATTGGGGATATGATCAGATCGATGATCTACATTGATTATGGCTGGTGCTGGCTTCGAATGGGCCGGACAGATGGCCTACTCCGTGACCTATTGTCTAGTGGTTCATGCTACAAATAAATTTTGAAAACTCAGGGGGGTCAGATGCCTTGGGAGGGAAAAGATGAAGGGGGAAAAGGAAATAAAGTGATGTTTCGGCGTCGAGCACATTTCTCTTCAGACTCTCAAATTTGTACCTTTTCTCTTTATCAGAGATGCTGTACTGGACCCGCTGAGTTAACTCCTGTCCTGCTTTTTGTTGACTATTCTTTGGTTTAAAACCAGAGCAGCGGAAATTCGCCTTCCTACACAACAATTTTTTTGAAAAAAAAGAACTATAGGTTAGTCTCATGCACAGCTATTTTTATCGCAATGTTCAAAGTGCTTAGATTTATATGTTGGTAGAAATATTCGGGCAAGAATCAAAAATTGGCACCTCCTGTGATGACAAGGTTATGGAGTGAATTTAGGGTAGTTAAGTATTTTTCATTTTTATAATGAGGTATGAGATAATTAGTGTATACCCACTGCTCAGAATGCAGGAAGAAAGATAAACACCCTAAAAGCTAACCTATCCTTGCTAGAGTTCACACTCCTCATACATTATTAAGAAAAATACTTAAGTTTGAGTTGAGGTTTTGAGATAATTTTTGTTATCACGGCAGGGCTCAGCGTGGGGTTTACCTGGTTAATTCCGGGATGGCGAGACTGACAATATGATGAAAGAAAAGAATGGGTCTGATGGGCTACTTGGATTCACTGGAAATTTATAGAAACACTATAGACCAAGGGGGACCGTTGGGTCCCGTCCTCCTATGCGCGGTTATAGGTGGGGGATGCAAGGGGGGGGGGGAGCGCGTGGGTTTAAATATAGGGGCGGGGTTGGCTACGGCCAGTCTCACCCATACTAACTCCCACTCCACACCACTAACCCCCCTACACGCACCCAAATAACCCAACCCCTTGTTATTGGATGAGAAGGTCGGGTGAGAGGAGAGAGAGGGCCGGGGAAGGAGAGAGGGAGAGATGGACGGGGCGGGCTTGAGAGGGGGGGGTTGTTAGGAGGTGGAGTGGGGGGGAGGGGGTGCGGGGTGGGGGGGGTGGGGAGAAGGAGGGGGGGGGGAGGGAGGAGGGGGGAGTTGGATGTTTAGCAGAGGTTCGGAGAGGGGGGGATAGAGAGGCTAGAAGGTGAGAGGGGGGAGAGGGGGGAGGCGGTGGTGACTGTACTTGTTAAGGGATGGAGGCTTTGTTGTGGGCTGAGGAGAGGGGAGGCTTATGAGCTTGAGGCCCTTTTGCGAGAGTGGGTGATGGCCCTGCTGCAAGCGGGCGGGGCCATGGCGAGAGCAGGCGGGGTGCCGAAAGCGAGACGGCAGCATTTGGCGGGCGGTGGGCTAACAAAGGACTGCGAAGAAGAAGTCGGGGGGAGGTGGGGGGGGGATGATAGGAATGAGTCAGCTGCACAACAAGTGGAAAGCAGTGCGCAGACTGGTGGATGTGTGGGAGAAAAATGCCTGGCGTCCTGGCCTGTGACTTTGCAGCGCTATGTGAATGAACACAATGTGCATCCCATTGTGACATTCATCATGTCACAGCACCACAAAGCCAGCGGTTTTTATTTTGTAAGTATGTTATTTGAGATTTTTGAAAATTTTTGTTTAATAACTCGAGAAAATAATGCTAATGAATTTTTTTCAGTATGAAAAGGCAATTTCTGAATCGATGTGGGATTGAAATCTAACAGGACTATGTAAAGTTCTATTGTTAGACCGTTGTTTTTTCGAGTCAGATGTCGATTTTTATCCCCCCACCCCCCCCCCCCCCCCCCCCCCCCCCCGCCCCCCCCCCCACCCCCCCCCCCCCCCCCCCCCCCCCCCCCCCCCCCCCCCCCCCCCCCCCCCCCCCCCCCACCCCCCCCCCCCCCCCCCCCCCCCCCCCCCCCACACACACACACACACACACACACACACACACACACATCCAAGATCAGAGTTTTAACAGTTACTCGACCAAGTGAGGCCCGTTGGGTCCCATCCTCTCAACGTGCAGTTGCGGGGGGAGCGGGCGGCCTGCGGCATCACACACACACTAACCACCCCCCAGACACACACATTAACCAGCCCCCATTGATATTATATTAATATTATTAATTCACCCCTTTTACTCCATCCCCCACCCTATCCACTCACGCATAGCCCCCAACTCACAGGTGTGGCGAGAGAGGGAGGGGGCTAGAGAGAGAGGGACACAGAGGCACAGAGACGGACAGAGGCACAGAGAGGGACAGAGGCACAGGAAGGGACAGAGGCACGGAGAGGGACACAGAGGCACGGAGAGGGACAAAGAGAGGGACACAGTTGCATAGAGAGGGGCACAGAGAGGGACACTGAGGCACAGAGAGGGTCACAGAGGCACAGGAACTTGATGCCTTTTGGAGCTGGGGCTTCCTGGTGTCCGTTGCCTTTTGGAGCTGGGGTTTCCGATTTGCGCCGTCTATTGAGTGGGCGGGCCCTGCTGTGAGCGGGCGGCCCTGGGTGACGTGACTCGCAGCGCGTGAACGTGCAGCCATTGTGATGTCATCAGCCAAAACCAGCGGTTTCATTTTGTAAGTTATTTGAGATTTTTGGAACATTTTGATTAATAACTTGAGAAATATGCATTAATTTTTCTGATGAGGCAATTTCAGAATCCACGAGATTGCACTTTACAGGGACTATGTAAAACATTTATCGTTAGAGCGTTGTTTATTTGAGCACATGTGATTATAAACACACACACATGCACACACACACACACACACACACACACACACACACACCACACACACAGATTATGTTTTGCAGAATTTCTGTAAGCCTTACAGAGGTCCTGCTAAATTTCGGGGCGAAGTGCAGACAGGCCGTGGGAGACCCTTCATGCACCGTGGGGAACCCCAGTCACGGACCACAGGGAATCCCAGTCACGACCTCGGGGGAATCCCGCCCACGGACCGCAGGGAACCGCTACGGAGACCATGGAATGCGGGTAAGCGGGCGGTGGTCGAGGTTCGCTTTTTCGAGTCGCTGGCGGTGGAGCCAGCGGCTTCAGAATGGTGCCGGTAGCACCCAGGCAACCCGCTTGAGGGTAAGCCACTATTTCATCCACAGATGCCGGCTACGGACCACGGGCGGGTAGCCGGTGGCTGTCGGGGTCACACGTCAGCGACTTCGACTTGGGCAGCCCAAAGGAGGCAACCAAACAGAGTCGGAGAGGCCCGGGCTGGATGAGAAAGGGGCGTCCCGGCCAGGAGGGTTCCCCTCCGACATTCTAGGGGACGTCTTACCCAGACTGATATGGGGGCCATGTCAGCACAGGTCCACGGGGGCATACTGCAGCACCTGTGACAGGGCTGCTCACATATCCTTCCCGATGAAGGGGTGTGCATAGGCCTGACCCCAACCTCGGAGGAATGTCCATGGCGCATAATGTCATTCATGAGCGTTGGCTAAACACCCCTACGCCCTACGGCAGTTATAGTATATTCTTTCATATATTTGGCTGAATGGGCACCATTATGCTAGTTCAGGGGTTGTTCCTGGTATCATACATGAATCATCATGCCAGTGGAATGAGACCTGCCGTGGCGATCTAGATCCCTGGCCTGGAAAGCCCTGTACCGATAAGCCACCTGTGTGAGCTACATATGGTGGTGTCATGGTAATTCCGCTCAAATAAAGGGACTGGGGAAGACTCTTCCCCTAGACTCCGAGTTTATTCATATCAAAAAAGTAATCAAATCTTTGATTTAACTTGGATGGGCGTCTCCGTTCATATAAACGTTTTTGCCCATGACAAATAACTGGTGGGTTTTTCCAGCATTTCTCCCACTATGTCTAGCATACGGGGGCCAGAGGCGCTCCAGTCCTTTCCTGCAGACTGCATTCGTTCGGAAAGAACGACTCAGAGTCACTAGCGCGTGCAGCCTGTTTGGTAAAGAAGATACCAACAGAGCATCCATTTGCACAACCAGGCCTGGCGGCTGCTGAAGGAAACAACCTGACAAACCCCACCTCAGAGTGAGTGCCAAGTTTAGGATATCTATGTCAGACAAGATTGCGACTCGTCGCAGTCAAGAACGCTCCATCCTAAGGCATGTCAGGCGGCAGCTCCTGGTTCAGGGTTGCAAATTCCTCCCACTCAAATGAGCGGAGTGGTAGAATGTGTTACAGAAGTGCACATGTGCCTGAAGCGACACCTGTTTCAGGGCTGCAATTCCTCCCACTCGATCGAACATAGTGATGGAGATGGTGCTAAAATTCATGCACACATGCCTGAGGCAGCTCCTGGCTCAGGTTGCATAAGTCCTCCCATTCGGAGATATGAAGGATGAAGATGGAACCATGTATGATACTTCCTGTCACGGATACAAGTTGGTATATTTACACTTGGTTTTTGTACAGATGAATAACATGAGATTAGTTTATACTGCACAGCATAAGCACAGGAGTTCTCGAAAATATGGGCTGGAGTTGCCTTTCAAAGGCAGGCTCCACAATTGTGGTAGATGTGGCCTGTCATTGTTTACAGGTTCAACTCGCATGTGCAGTATAGACATTTCTGAATAGGGAACATCGGGACTGTTTAATTTCCATGGGATCAGTTTCCATTCACAGGGCACCGGAGGTATTTGAAATTTAGCTGGATGGGGCAATGATAGTCAGAATCATTGCAAAATGGGCTAATTTCAGCTCCCAGGTTATTTACCAAATTACTACAATGAGTGTTTCGGCTGCTCAGAGCTAAAAAACAATTGTTATGGCCTATCTGGATGATATTCTAAACAATGTATTTTGCTAAATTAGCTGTATCAGCCATAAAGCTATACTTTAGAAACTTGGTTTCTCATCCATCCAGTTGGTATCAACGTATGTTAAATTTACGTTGATACCAACTGAAATGATTGATTATTGGGATTTACAATTAACTTTATTAATTTGTCTGGGACTGCGCCCTGAGGCAAGAGATTGGAATTAATTTTCAAGTACCATTGTTACCAGACCTTTGCTATTGCCAGCTGAAACTATCAAAGTCACCATGGAGGACGAACAGTATTCAGCATTGCTCCATTAACTTTTCATCAATAAATCTTCAGTTAATTACAACTGTTGCTATTGCTCAAAGATGAAAATTACTAATAATCAGCTCTAGTTACGGAGGCGGATGGGATTTCCATGATTTACCAATTGTTCCGTTATATGGTATCAACTACCTATAGACACCAGGTACATTCTGTGGATTAAAGGGTGTGCATAATCTGCATGCTTAAATCCAAGTTGTATCATCAATTGTATCAGCATTGATGTTGGATCACAAAGTATTTAATGACAATGTGGCTCGATGGAACGCTAAAGATCGAAATGTTTGCATCCAGGCTCAATCACCAGTTGCAAAATATGTGGCATATCAATGGCGATGGATACATTCCCACTACACTGGGGAGGAATGTTCTTTTATGTCTTCCTCCATTTTGCCTCATCAGACGAGTCTTGTAATTCTGCAAATTCACGCTTCAGGCATTTTCGTAGTGCCTGCCTGGCTTATACAGCCGTGATTCCCGCTGATGTGGGGATTGATAATAGAACCTTATTGTTATATCCTGGCAGGGAGATTTGCAAAGGCTACTGGGGAGACTTTAAACTAGAAAGGCTGGGGGGAGGGACTCAGGTAGAGGGGGCTAGGGGACAGGGTGTGGGGAAAGAGGCAGAGAAGGGAAGCACTCGGACCCAAAATGTATGCGAGAAAGAGGAAAAAGATAATAGACAGAGAATAAGGGATGGTGGGTTTATAAAATGTGTATATTTTAATGCTAGGTGCATTGCAAGAAAGGTGGATGAACTTAGAGCCTGGATTGACACCTGGAAATATGATGTTGTGGCAATCAGTGAAACATGGTTGCAGGAGGGCTGTGATTGGAAATTAAATATTCCAGGATTTCGTTGCTTCAGGTGTGATAGAATTGGAGGGACCAGAGGTGGAGGTGTTGCATTGCTTGTCAGAGAGGATATTACAGCAGTGCTTTGGCAGGATAGATTAGAGGGCTCGTCTAGGGAGGCTATTTGGGTGGAACTGAGAAGTGGGAACGGTGTAGCAACACTTTTAGGGGTGTATTATAGACCGCCAAATGGGCAGCGAGAATTGGAAGAGCAAATATGTAAGGAGATAGCAGATATTAGTAGTAAGCACAAGGTAGTGATTGTGGGAGATTTCAATTTTCCAAAAATAGAATGGGAAACACATTCTGTAAATGGGCTGGATGGTTTGGAGTTTGTAAAATGTGTGCAGGATAGTTTTTTGCAGCAGTACATAGAGGTATCGACCAGAGAAGGGGCAGTGCTGGACCTCCTGTTAGGAAATGAGGCAGGTCAGGTGACGGAGGTATGCGTTGGTGAGCACTTCGGGACCAGTGATCACAATACCATTAGTTTCAATATAATTATGGAGAGAGTCAGAACTGGACCTAGGGCGGAGATTTTTGATTGGAGAAAGGCTAACTTTGAGGGAATGCGTAAGGATTTAAAAGGAGTGAATTGGAACAGTTTGTTTTATGGGAAGGATGTAGAAGAGAAATGGAGGACATTTAAAGGGGAAATTGTAAGAGTACAGAATCTTTATGTCCCTGTTAGGGTGAAAGGAAATAGTAAAAATTGAAAAGAGCCATGGTTTTCAAGGGAAATTGGACACTTGTTTTGAAAAAAGAGAGATATCTACAATAATTATAGGAGATATGGAGTAAATGAGGTGCTAGAGGAGTATAAAGAATGTAAAAATAATCTTAAGAAAGAAATTAGGAAGGCTAAAAGAAGATATGAGGTTGCTTTGGCAAGAAAGATGAAAGTAAATTCAAAGGGTTTCTACAGCTATATTAATAGCAAAAGGATAACGAGGGATAAAATTGGACCATTAGAGAGACAGAATGGACAGCTATCTGCAGAGCCAAAAGAGATGGGGGAGATATTGAACAATTTCTTTTCTTCGGTATTCACCAAGGAGAAGGATATTGAACTATGTGAAGCAAGGAAAAAAGTAGAGTAGCTATGGAAACTATGAGATTCAAAGAGGAGGAAGTACTGACACTTTTGAAAAATATAAAAGTGGATAAATCTCCAGGTCCTGATAGGATATTCCCTAGGACATTGAGGGAAGTTAGTGTAGAAATAGCAGGAGCTATGACAGAAATATTTCAAATGTCATTAGAAACGGGAATAGTGCCGGAGGATTGGCGTACTCCGCATGTTGTTCCATTGTTTAAAAAGGGTTCAAAGAATAAACCTAGCAATTATAGACCTGTTAGTTTGATGTCAGTGGTGGGTAAATTAATGGAAAGGATACTTAGAGATAATATATATAAGCATCTGGATAAACAGGGTCTGATCAGGAACAGCCAACATGGATTTGTGCCTGGAAGGTCATGTTTGACAAACCTCTTGAATTTTTTGAAGCGGTTACTAGGGAAATTGATGAGGGTTAAAGCAGTGGATGTTGTCTATATGGATTTCAGTAAGGCCTTTGACAAGGTTCCCCATGGAAGGTTGGTTAAGAAGGTTCAATCTTTGGGTGTTAATGGTGGAGTAGCAAGATGGATTCAACAGTGGCTGAATGGGAGATGTCAAAGAGTAATGGTGGATGGCTGTTTGTCAGGTTGGAAGCCGGTGACCAGTGGGGTGCCTCAAGGATCTGTGTTGGGTCCACTGTTGTTTGTCATGTACATCAATGATCTGGATGATGGGGTGGAAAATTGGATAAGTAAGTATGCAGATGATACTAAGATACGTGGTGTTGTGGATAATGAAGTAGATTTTCAAAGTCTACAGAGAGATTTGGGCCATATGGAAAAGTGGGCTGAAAGATGGCAGATGGAGTTTAATGCTGATAAGTGTGAAGTGCTACATCTTGGCAGGACAAATCAAATAGGACGTACATGGTAAATGGTACGGAATTGAGGAATGTTTTGGAACAGAGAGATCTAGGAATAACTGTGCATAGTTCCCTGAAGGTGGAATCGCATGTAGATGGGGTGGTAAAGAAAGCCTTTGGTGTGCTGGCCTTTATAAATCAGAGCATTGAATATAGGAGCAGGGAAAGTAATGTTTAAAATTGTACAAGGCATTGGTGAGACAATTCTGGAGTATGGTGTACAATTTTGGTCGCCTAATTATAGGAAGGGATGTCAACAAAATAGAGAGAGTACAGAGGAGATTTACTAGAATGTTGCCTGGGATCCAGCAACTATGTTACAGAGAAAGGTTGAACAAGTTAGGTCTTTATTCTTTGGAGCGCAGAAGGTTAAGGGGGGACTTGATTGAGGTCTTTAAAATGATGAAAGGGATAGACAGAGTTGACGTGGATAAGCTTTTCCCATTAAGGGTAGGGAAGATTCAAACAAGAGGGCATGACATGCGAATTAAGGGACGGAAGTTTAGGGGTAACGTGAGGGGGAACTTCTTTACTCAGAGGGTGGTGGCTGTGTGGAATGAGCTTCCAGCAGAAGTGGTGGAGGCAGGATCGAATTTAACATTTAAAAGTAAAGTGGATAGGTATATGGACGGGAAGGGAATGGAGGTGTATCGTCTGAATGCAGGTAAATGGGACTAGGGGAAAACAAATGGTCGGCACGGACTGGAAGGGCCGAGAGGGCCTGTTTCCGTGCTGTAATTGTTATATGGTTATATGGTTATATGGTTATTTCTGGGTGCAAAGTTTTTGCTGGTTTAGCCGTGACTTGGAAAACCATCCTCTGCATGATATAATCAATTCTTTGACTTGCAGACTCTGAGAAGACCGCTCCTGCGGCTCGGGTTGTTAAACCAAATCTTGGATGTGCTCACTGAAGATTGCAGGGATAGCACCAAACAGAAATATTTCCTCATAAGGAGACGGGAGGTATTTGTTTTATGCTAATATTACATTTAATTTGGCACGGATGACTGACGTCTTGAAGGTCAGTTTATATGGGGTTTGACAATCTTTAAGTTAAAGTGCTATTTACTGTGCCTAAAGTGCCTTCTCATCATGTTGGTTGCGGGGAGCAGAATCCACTCTGTCGGGTCTCACCCTCTGAGATTTAGGTTATGAAGGGTATCTTCAACTCAGAACCTCCCAGGCCTAGGTACGCAGAGATATGGGATGTTAACATTGTGCTATGCCGTTTTGCCGGTGGGCTCCAGCTACATCCCTGTCTTTGGTCAAACTCTCTTACAAGTGGTTATGCTCATGGCGCTGAGTTTAGTGCAACGGGTCCAGTCATGGCATAAGCAGTGACTGGACAGGATGATTATATCTGCGGGCTAAATAACATTTTATGTTATGACTTAGTCAAGCAGAGTAGACCAGGGGCATCAGGTCCCAAACTAGATTTGTTGCATATCTCATGGACATTCGGTTGTGTGTGGTCACACATCTACACCAGAATGTAAAGGTCATTAAGAGCCTTAGAGACACTGAACCAGCAATATTCTTAGTTACATAAAGCCTCGTAAGAAGTTATCACTACAGACCATCACCAGGAGGTTAAAATGGGTCTGGCTTATACAGGAGTGAACTCTGACATTATCAAGTCTCACTCCACCAGGGCTGCAACAACCTCAGCAGCAGGGGTATGGACGTTGGTGGGACCACATCCTAGCGGCTGCAGGGTGGTCAAACAAACGATTTTCCAAACATTTAGAACTAACCCAATACCAGATTGGGGGTATTTGCCAACTCTATGTTAGGTTCTGTTCCATAGTTTCCTCCGTGTTGTGGGAGGTTACTATTATCATTATTTGTTAATTAAAAGCATCAACATGTCTATATCTATATCATGTCTTAATGTTCACTCATCATTGGTCAACTGGTGCAGTGTGTGACGCATGGACTCGTTTCCAGGGCATGAAATCACAGAGGTTTGAAATCTTCACGAATTCACTCACGTGACTCCGAAGTAAAATAGTAAGATTAAACGAGAACTTACCAGTTTGAAGTTTGATCCTTATTTTATGAGGAGTTACGATGAGGGATTTCGTGCCCTCCGCTCCCAACCCTCTATCATAAGGTCAACTGGTATGTTAGTTCTCTTAATCTTACTATCTTCAGTCAATACTTCTATCTGTGATTTCACACCGCTGCTTTGAAGAATGTTACACATGCGTGCTGGCGGGGTCTTCACGAAATCCCTCATGGTAACTCCTCATAAAATAAGGATCAAACTTCAAACTGGTAAGTTCTCATTTAATCTTACTATTTCTATCCATTGCATTCTCATCATTCTTTTTTGATCAATCTTTCCGCTTTGCTCATCTTTTGCTCCTCTCAGCTTCCTTTCCCCTAATTATCTGGTCACAAAGTCAACTTGCATGTGTATGCCATTTTAAATTATTTTTCAAATTAACTTTGATCTTTGAGCAACTTCTACTAGTCTAATTCAGATGGGGTTGTTAGGTGGGTGCAAGAGGGTGGTTCTAGCTTGAAGACTGACAAGAATTTTGTTTTAACAAAAGTTGTTTTGCAAGAAGTCAGGGTGCAAGATATCTGTGTTAAAAGTAAATACATTTGCAGATAACTAAGCATCTACAGGAGCCCTGTTCCGTTGTCAAACCAGCCATTTACCTTCTAGGTACAGCAATTTGGAAACTACCTTTTCTTTGTGAAATGAAGGGTCAGCCTAGACAGCAGAAAAACAAAACAAGAAATATCTGCATGTCATAACTAATTGTTTAAAAAATATATATATATATATTAATTAGAAGTACATAATAAAAACATTTTGTTTGTGGTAGTCATATATTATTAATATTGTCAATATTATCAATTATTTAATAGTTCTACTATATATATATTTGTAAATATAGCTAGAAAATAGAGAGAGAGAGAAAAAACAAAAAAAAACACAAAGGTATAATTAAAAAAATGGAATAATTAACTAATAATACATCATTGGAGATATGTTCGTAAATTATAAAATGTAACTTCATCTAATCCTTAATTCGGGTTACAGTCAGGTTCGCATGCCGAACCAGTTTGCCCCTTCAGATAGTCAATAAACAGAGACCATATTCTGATAAAAAACCTCTTGTTTGTCCATTAAGACAAATCTTATTCTTTACAAATGTAGGGTCTCCGACATTTCCATAATCCACATTTTGATTGTGGGGGTTATAGGACCTTTCCAAAATGTTAATATTAATTTTTTCCCAATTATTATACTGTAGTCGATAAAGTTTCTTTGGCTTGTAGTAAATATTTGATTTTGTTCTAATATTCCTAATATTATTAGTTTTGAGTCGGCGTCCAATTGGGTGTTGACAACTTCCGAAATTATCTTTAAAATTTCCGTCCAAAAATGATTAATTTTTATACAATTTACAAATGTATGCGTTAGGTTAGCCTCTAAGTGCTGACATTTTTCACAGGTAGGAGATATACTTGGGAAGATTCTATTTAATTTTGTTTTTGAATAATGTAATCTATGTAATACTTTAAATTGTATTAAGGAATGTCTAGCATTTAATGAACAGTGATGTATATTTTGTAAGTTTTCGTCCCAAATATCTTGCATTATTGGTTGGCCTAGTTCATTTTCCCATGGTTGCCTATATATTTCCGTCGTAGGTGCCTCACTGTCTAATAGGATATTATAGATATAAGATATTAATTTTTCTGTATTAGGGTGCATATTCAAACATTCATCAAGAATTTCTGGATCTCTATTTCGATAGTCATGTGTATTTGATTTAGCATAATCTCTAAGTTGTAGATATCTGAAATAGTCATTTGAGTGAAGTCCATAAATTTGTTGTAACTCCTGAAATTAAAGAAATGTTCTTTTCCTATAGAGATGACCCATCTTTTTAATTCCGTGATTTTCACATTGTAGAAAACTTTTATCCAACATTGAAGGTTTAAATGCAGGGTTGTTTACAATGGGAAGAAGTAGTGATAGATTATCCAATTTTAAAGTCTTTTTTAATTGTTTCCAAAATCCTATACCACTGTATATTATAGGGTTTTTACTATAGGTTTTTTTTCTTAATTTAATGGTAGCAATCAAAATCAAACCAATTTCAAAGGGTAAACAGTCTTCCTTTTCCATTTTTAACCAATCTGGTTGCTGGTCCAATTCTTCCAACCAGAGGTTCATATTTTTAATGTTAACTGCCCAGAAATAGAGCATGAAATTCGATAATGCTAAACCTTCATTTATTTTTGATTTACTTAAATGCTTTTTTATTTATTCTGTGATTCTTATAATCCCAGATAAAATTAGTGACTATAGAGTCTACCTTTAAAAAAAAGTTTTTGGAAGATATATTGGGATTGATTGAAAAAGGTACAATAATTGCAGAAGAAAAATCATTTTTATTGCATTAATTCTACCAAACATTGAGATAGGTAGTATTTTCCAATATTTAATATTCTTATGCAATTTGTTCAATGAAGGTGGGAAGTTTAGTTTAAATAAAGAAGTATATGTCTTTGTTACATAAATTCCAAGATATTTAAAATTTTCATTAACTATTTTGAAGGGAGATTGTTGTAATATATGTGGATTGATTTCCATTATTGGCATAATTTCACTTTTATTCCAATTAATTCTGTATCCCGAGAATGAGCCAAATTGAGTTATTAACTATTATACCCGTATATTTCAGGATGGGACCTAACATTTTCTGCTAGTGGCTCTATTGAAAGTGCGAATAGTAACGGTGATAACGGGCATCCTTGTCTACAGCCTCTAGATAAATTAAATTTAGCTGATACATTTGGTTTGTTGATATTCTAGCTGTTGGGATAGTATATAAAAATTTTACCCATGTACTAAACTTCTCGCCAAATTGAAAATTTTCCATGACCGAGAATAAATGGGGCCATTCCACCTGAATGTCATAACTAATTGTTTGGGGAATGAGAAGGTCTCTTTGATGTGGAATGAGATTTAGGAATTCTTCAGATCTGCACCTTTTAAATGGGGTAAGTGAAGCAGAAATATACCAACACTGATATTTACCACGAGGAAGATACCTGTATATTGCCACTTGCATGCACATATTTTTTATAATTTTGAAGCACACACATATAATCATTACTTACTTTGAATTTTTTAATACAAATATACGACCGATTTTCAGGCACCCTTGGTTCCAGAGTCTTGCCGTATTATCTGCTTTGCCGGGCTAACATAGGTCATGTAATAATAATTCATAATAATAATAATGTGGGTTGCTGTACCCGCTTGACATGTTGTTTTATCCAGAGATCAAGGAAGAAGCCGGGAGAAGCGACAGCACAGTCACCGACACACAACTTAAAGTAAAAGTGCACAGCAAACATAGCTTGACTGCTATACAGGGACTGCTTCGCTGTGTCCAGAGCAAAACCACTACTGAACATTTCTTATAATTGTAATTGTGAATGTTCTGCAGTATCTCAGGAATAATCCAGTACTTTATTCTTGAACTCTTTCTCTTCATCTGTTTGCATCTCCTTGGTAAAATCACAGGTATAACCCCATTGCAAAATAATGTCAATGCTAGAAATGTGAAATAAAACATAAAACATTGAACATGTTCTGTAGGCCAGAATGTCAGTTTTAATGCTATTTGTTTTTGTCAATACCTTTTTCTGTTTCTGATATTGACTTCTTCAAAAAATTAATCACATTAAATTCCATCTGCCATTGCACTGTCCATTTTACCAATTTATCAATATCATATTATAGACCTTACTTTCCTCAGTATCAACAACACTGAATTCTGTGTCATCTGCAAATGTACTAATCACACCTCCTACATTCATAGCTGTAGATGATATGTGTGTACACCTTTAATTGATAGTAACGATGTCCATGCTAACCACTCCCCCCACCATTTAGTATAATTGCAACCCACACGCCCCTAGCTCGCTCTCTGGTGTTCGTGACAGACCACGTACAGCCAGGGCTATGTATGACGTGTGCTTAATAAAAGTACTGAAGACTTTAAGGTGTCTTTGAGCCTTCCTTACAATAACTAAATTGTTAATGTATACAGCAAACAATAGGAGTACCATTACTGAACCCTATGATGTATCACTGGTCACAGACTTTGAATTCACTCTGCATCATTACCCACTGCCTCAGATTACCATGCCGATTTTGGCCCAATTTTTCCTTGATCCAATAAGCCTACATTTTTGGACCAGTCAAGTGAAACCTTGTCAAAAGCTTTTCAGAAGTTTGTTTTAAATAATTCTGATCTATTGCCAGGGTCTCATTCTTCCACATGGATTGTTACTCACATATGAGGTTTCACCATTGCATAACTTAGTATATATTTTTAACATCTTAATTAAAATATGTTGTGCCACCATTTGGCTTGTGCAGTTCGCTGAGGCTAATATTTATCATCACTGTCAAGTTTGCTTAACATTGTTAAGTTTCAACAACCTAATACATTTTTGAATACATTTTCATTCCTGTCTCGAAACCCTCAATGGCTTCAACTTACCCAAGCTTCATAAACACCTCCATTTTTTTGTTCTCACGATTTAATACAAGTTTGGCAAATACTAGCCCTTTTCTCAGCCACATATTACTTTGGTATAATTGGTAACCCATCCTTCTGTTTCCCTTCAAATTTCCAACAGTTTCTCATTTCTCTCTACCCTTCTCATGTCAGCTTGAGATCGATTTCTTTTATTCTGCTTTCATGAACTTTACCTAATCACGTTCCTTTCTTGGCTGTCTTTCATGCTTGATGGCCATCTCATTGCATATGGCATCTGAGACAAAGTTACCTGGATGAGTGGTACTGTTGCTGATGAGTTAAGGCCAGATTTTAGGTCATAGTTCTGACTATCATTGGCAGCTGTTGCTCTGATGGTTTAAAGAAGACTATGATTTGGATAAAATTATCCTTTCTTCTCATTTTCAGGATTTAATTCAGGCATCAGACATGTCAGAATGTGACAATCAACTGACTGTTTGCACTTCAACTCTTGTCAGCTTGTCAGGATTTCAGAGGAAAATCAATGTTTTCACTGCAATTGAAGCTTGTTGGCATTAACCATTTGAAAGGTGGGATTGCTGCCTGTCAGAAGCAGTCACAGAGTAAACAGTAAAACTGAAGGCTGCCTAAAAGAAACCGACTGGAGACTGGAAGTGGCTGCCAGCAGAATAATAAGATACTGCTCATTGTTTGGATTTGCAAGTCACTTGGGAAGGGAAAATGGGCCAGATATTTCTGGAAAAATAATGGCATGATAAGGGAACATGTATTATTAACATGTAAACTGGCCGCCAAAGTCAAGGGATTGAGAAATAAACTACAAGTTGTGAATAGCCACAACCTGCCATTCCATTCACACAGTTTCAACACCATATCAATTACTTTGCTAGAATCTCCTGTGCTTCTTCTGAAAAATCACCCATTTCCCAATAATCTATTCTCTCATATGCCCATCAATGAGCCACTAGTTTCTCTATGAGTCACCGATATTAATGGTAAATTCCAGTTACCAATTAAAACAACCAGCACCTCATCGAGATATGGAATGGATCAGAGTATCCAGGGAAACCTACATGTTCCACAGGCAAGTCATGCAAATTCCACAAGGACTACAGAAAGGGGACAGTCTCACTCCTTAGAGAATCCTATATTTCCAATAAATATACAATCGATGGATAAATGATGTCCATCAATTATGGCTCACAGCTCAACACAATCAGTCCCATTGCCCCCTTTACTTCCTCAACGCATTCTCTTGTGCATGTGCCTATTTGCACTCTCCTGATTCTCCCACCTATTAACTATGCAGGGGTACTTGCAGTGATCAATTAACCAGCATGCCATTGGGATGTGGTTAGGAAACCCAAAGCACCCAGGTTGAAAGTCACTGGGTTAAAGGGGATTAGTGGAAAACTCACACACAGACAATGCAGAAGTCTTGAGAGATCAGCAAAAGAGTAAACTGATAGGTTCAACTTTTCTGAGTTCTCAATAAATTTGGAATCCCCACATTTCAAAGGTTCAAAGGTTTCAAAGGTCTTTTATTGTCACGTGTACCAATTATGGTACGGTACTATGCGAATTACCATACAGCCAACTTAAAAAGCAACAAGGCACACAACAACATAAAAGTTAACATAAACATCCACCACAGCGGATTCCTCACATTCCTCACTGTGATGGAAGGCAATAACGTCTAATCTTCTTCCCTCATTTTCTCCCGTGGTCGGGGCAGTCAAAGCTCCCGAGTCGGGCCAGCTGAAGCTTCCGCATCGGGGCAGTCGAAGCTCCAGCGCCGGGGCAATCGAAGCTCCCGTGTCGGGGCGGTCGAAGCTCTCGCATCGGGGGCGATCGAAGCTCTCGCATCGGGGCGATCAAAGCTCCAGCGTCGGGACGGTCATATCTCCGTCGAGGTAAGAGATTAGAAAAGGTTCCCCCCAACCCCTTCCCCCACCCCCCACATAAAACAAGCTAAAGAAAACTAAAAACATACATTTAACACATATTAAAAAAACAACAAAGAAGAAAGGGACAAAAACAGACTGGACAACTGGGCAAGAATGATTCAGGATTAAATACCACTTAGATCCTCTTGATGGTGCTGTTGAACACAAATGCCCCTGGAGAGCTTGAATAGAAAGCTGTCGGAGTTTGTGGAACTGCAATACTTAAATAAATTATCAAAACAAAATCTTGCCAGATTGAAGAGGAATGAATTTAATCACAAAATTAACTGATCAAGTCAAAAATCCACAAGAGCAACAGATAATTCTCTATGGAGTTCCCAGTTTTTGGCCCCAGGTTTGTATTTGACGGGATAATAAGATCATATTGTTTGGTTTCTCGTGCCTGCATTCCTGGCTGATCTTTTACCTCAGCAGCACTTTCCTGAATTAACTTGATTTCCTTAACATCCAAAATGCTGTCTATGTCTGTCTTGCTCAGCTCAGTGACTGAGCTTCCACAGTCTGCTAGAGTAGAGAATTCTAAAGGGCCTGACCCACTTAGGCGATTTTTCTGGTGACTGCCTCTGACTGTCATAGTCGTAGCAGGTCGCCGAAAAACTGGCGACTGGACCCTCCTACGGCAATGTCTACGACAAGCTACAACAACCTACCACCTAATCGACGTCAAGCTACGGCAAGCTACCGACAACCGGCGACCCAATTGTCTCGACTTAGGACGTGCACCTATGACCACACCTAAAACAACCTACGACGACACCTACCATAAACTACAACCACCCGTGACAAGATACGAAAAGCTACGACCCTGTCGGCAACAACTGAGGAGAACAGCAGACACGTGACGTCATTTTGGCCTCTAAAACAATGGAATTACCCAGTTTTCCTATAAAATGGGTTGTCGGTGTGGTTTCGAAACATTCTGCATCATGATTACCATGGAGCAACACCAGAGGGCATTGCTCATGACAAGAAGAAGAATCCCTGCTGCTTGCAGCAGCCCTCTTGCTTAAAGATCTGCAAGACAGAAGGACAAAGAGAATGGGGAAGAAGAAGCCCAAGATGAGGTCTGTGTGGTTGAAGGCCTTGTCCCTGAAGAGACACAGGTTGGGCCAGTATGAAAACCTGATGACTGAGCTCCAGCAAAAAGATGAGGCTGCCTTCAGAAGCTTCACTAGCCCCCCCCTTCCCCCCCCCCCCCCCCCCCCCCCCCCGAGCTGTTTCAGGAGCTGAAGACACGGGTGGGCCCTCTCTTTGAGAAAAAGGGGACATCCATGAGGAAGCCACTGGAACCAGGCCTGCGCCTGGCCATCACCCTCCACTATCTGGCATCAGGAGCCTCCTACAAGAGCCTCTGCCACAACTTTCTTGTGGCCCACAACACCATCAGCAAGTTTGTTCGAGAGACCTGTGAGGCCATCATCAATGCTTATGAAGATGAAGTCATTGGATGCCCTAGTACACCAGATGAATGGAAGACAGTGGCGCAGGGCTATGATACTAGATGGAACCTCCTGCACACATGTGGGGCAGTGGACAGCAAGCATGTGACCATCAGGTATCCACCCAAGGGAGATTCTATGTACTTTAACTACAGGAAGTTCCATTCCATCGTACTCATAGCTGTGGTGGATGCACACTACAACTCTTGTTTGTGGATGTGGTTTGTGGCACACCTGGCAGTGCCTCTGATGGTGGGATCTGGAGAGAGACATCCCTTGGGCAAGCATTGGAAGAAGGAAGAGCAGGCTTTCCTGATCCAGAACCTCTGCTGGGAGAAGGCAACCCTGACATCCCCTACACACTGGTTGGTGATGACACCTTCCCACTCAGGTCATGGATGATGAAGCCATATCCTCACATGTGGATGTCAAGGGTGCAGAGGATCTTCAACTACAGGCTGTCCAGGGCTAGGAGGGTCATGGAAAACGCCTTTGGCAGCCTCGCCAGCAGATTCAGATGCTTGCTGACTACGATGGAGCAGGAGCCCAAGAATGTGGAGACCATTGTCTACGCAGCATGTGTCCTCCACAACCTGGTCCGTAGTAGAAGAGCAGCAGCAGCAGCCATGGTGGAGGGTGACCGAGTGGAAAACCAGACAGGCAACATCACATCAAGCTCATGGAGAACTGTAGGACAGGCTGCATCGATGGTGGCACTGGAGAGATTTCCAGGAAACACCTGCAACACGAGAGCCAAGGACCAGAGAGACCATCTCTGCACTTACTACAACTCCAAACTCGGCAGTGTACTAAGGCAGAACGACATGATCTGAAGACCAGCAGCAAATAGCCCACACCACAAACAGAGGTCCACCACTCCAGGAAGAGAGCCCACAAGAGACCACATGAAAAGGCAATTTCAGGGCCACCTACATCCTCCCAAAAGATTTTAATTTTCTCAATGCAGTGCAATGCTTGTACTCGTGTTTGTTTTATTGATCAAAATATATGAAAAGATGTTGCTTTCAATGCAGTTCAATGCTTGTGTTGTGTTTGTCAAAAAATATGAAATTTAAATATTTGAATGTAATGCCATGACACTATTCTGAAATATAATATCTTTATTGATATTAAGAATTTCCTTTATTGATGTTTAAACATACACAAGTTTTAACAGCAAACAAAGGTTTATAAGAACTTACAACTGTGCATACAAAAATAAATCTATTATAATCACATAAAATTGTACTCCCATACCCCATGGAGAGTTTCAATAAAAGTCAAACTTCAAACTTCAAACTTTAAACTTTAAACTTTAAACTTCAAACTTCAAACTTCAAACTTCAAACAACACAAGTATAAAAACATACAGGCAACATCATTACACTCAGGGGTGATCTGTGTCCATTAATCCAGTAAAACTCAAGTGCCCAATTGCGTCCTGGTTCTCTGTATTTATTTTTATCTGATCACGTGTTTTTCCAAAGTCGCTACTTGACTTCTCTTGACGACAACCTGGCGACAACCTACGACAGCACCTACGTCAGGAGAAGACATGCTGCGACAAGCCCACAGTCACCGACTGTCGCTAAACATTTCAAAATCCAGCAGCGACCAGAGAAACGCTTCAGCTCTTTGGGCAACTGAGGAGATTACTCATGACCATACAAGCGACACCCCGGCGACACCCCGGCGACCATATGGCGACTACCTAGTCGCCTAAAAAGTCGCCTAAGTGGGACAGGCCCTTAAAGATTCACTAGCCTCTTGGTGAATGTAAATGGCCAAATAATACAATCTGTAGTTCAAGATCATCTTTAATCAGTATTCAGATTATAGCAGTACAGCAGGTTATTAGTTGTTAGAACATCATGACCGCTTCCAAGACTGACCAGTGCAGGAAGTGGGTGTTAGTATGAATCGTACAGTAGGGTGGGGTTAGTGATGCTATTCTACTATGATTGGTTCTCATGCATAAGCCAATCTACATCCTTCCCCGTAAAGAGTGAATATGGTAAGCACACATGTCGTAAGAATTTAAACATAGTCGCCATATCTATCAGGCGGTCTACTAATACTGCCCGAACGCGTACGGACCAAGCCCTCTCCCCCTTCGCCAGACAGATTAAAGGGAGGTGGTGAACCCGGAAGAGAGAAAGCAGCAGGGGACACCCGTGGTGACCGACAGGGGGAGCATGCAGGAGAGGTATTTCTGTGGTTAGTCATAGTTGCCGGTCATGGAGGGGTACGGGACATGCTGGGACTGGTGGCGGCAGCAGACGGCTGGAACTGTAGTGCTGGAGCATAGGGACCAGCTGGTGGTGAACGTGGCTCCTTCACAGCAAGCAACTGTTGCCGGCTCCGACGGTATATGGTGCCATCATAGTCCACAAGATAGGATCGTGGTTCTTCAGCCAGGCCAACAACACTACCCAAACGGGAATGTCCCATGGAAGTTTGTAAACGAACGACTTGCCCCGCTAGTGGAGGTTTTAGTGGTTTGCTGGACTTGTCATGCGACCGTTTCTGTATGTCGTGTTTCTCCTGGATACGCTTTTGGATAGTAGCTGGCTTCATTTCGGTGGACGATGTTCATGTAGTGTTGGTAATCAATCTCAAATGTCAGCCATTGCTCGCCGACGTCGGAATCAAAGATAAGCTGTGCAGGCTTTCTGCAAGATTGAGCCATCGTCAAGCAAGAAAAGAACCCAGGGATAAACAGAAATAAAAACCCTATAGATGGTGGGTTACTCCAAGCTGCCTGACACCATCAAATGGCCAAATAATACAATCTGTAGTTCAAGATCATCTTTAACCAGTATTCAGATTATAGCGGTACAGCAGGTTATTAGTTGTTAGAACATCATGCACCAGGCCCTCCTCGCCCTTCCAAGACAAACCAGTGCAGGCCTCCACCTCCTGCTGGAGCTTCATTCCACACAGGGTGTTAGTATGAATCGTCAGTAGGGGTGGGGTTGCTGGAAACTGGGGCATGCTATTCTACTCTCTCTATTTGTGACACCTATTGAACATGATCTTATAAGGCAGCACACCAAGCAATGCGATAAGGGAACCACAGTTATTCTAGATCCCTCTGTTCCACAGCATGAAGAAAAGACAGACCAGTCAGGAAGTCTCACAGTAGGGTGGGTTAGTGATGCTTCTGTCCTGGATCTCAGCCTTCTCTGTCCTCTTATGTTGAGACAGTTTTATACTCCAGCCAGTTGAAGTACGACCTCTGCAGCAACCCCATAAAGCCTTACAAGAATATTTGATTTTGTTTCAATGGCATCTCTGCTGAGAGTCATAGAGTTATAGAGTGATACAGCAATTGAAACAGGCCCTTCGGCCCAACTTGCCCAAAACGGCCAACATGTCCCAACTACACTAGTCCCACCTGCCCGCGTTTGGTCTATATCCCTCCAAACCTAATCCTATCCATGTCTAACTGTTTCTTAAATGTTGGGATAGTCCTTGCCTCAATTACCTCCTCTGGCAGCTTGTTCCATACACCCACCACCCTTTGTGTGAAAAGGTTTACCCCTGAGGTTCGTCTTAAATCTTTTCCCCTTCATCTTAACAACTTGCTTGTTCTTCTAGTTACGCCTGCTTAATCTCCCCTCATTCAACAAAACCATCATCCCAGGAGTGGATTGTTCTGGGTGCAGTCATGAGTGTGTGGGACTAATAATACCATTGCCAGAAATTATTAAATTCAAAATTAAGTTATGTTTTAGGTGGAATTAAGCTATAATTCACAGTGATGGTTGACAAAAATAGTTTTCTTTGAATTTTACTGTTCCTATTTATTAATAACAAAAAAATAACTAAGAGAACTGTTATAACCTGCAGTTATACATTATGTAAAACATTCTGATTATTAACCTTTTGCTTTTATTCATATCTATATTGTGAGGTGGAGGTTTCAGAGATGCCAGTTGATTGCGTTGTGGAGAGGTTTAGGGCTGGTGGGTATTTATTGAAATTGTCGGAGAGATGGTTCAGGTGACTGGATGGTTAAAGGTTAATGTGGGGGCTGCACAGGGAAATGAACAATGTGTTTGTCAATTCAGGAGGTGGACAGGGAAGTGACAGGTAGGTGGAGCCTGAGGACTTTGATAAAGAATGAAACATAGAAACATAGAAACATAGAAATTAGGTGCAGGAGTAGGCCATTCATCCCTTCGAGCCTGCACCGCCATTCAATATGATCATGGCTGATCATCCAACTCAGTATCCTGTACCTGCCTTCTCTCCATACCCCTTGATCCCTTCAGCCACAAGGGCCACATCTAACTCCCTCTTCAATATTGCCAATGAACTGGCCTCAACTACCTTCTGTGGCAGAGAATTCCACAGACTCACCACTCTCTGTGTGAAAAACGAGTGGGTGCTAGTTAGGAATGATAATAAAAACAATGCATATGGAGGAAGATAGATGTCCTGGACGTCTGGCAGCAAGCCAGGGAGGCAATGGGCTGCTAACTACCACCAAAGTATGAGTACAAATAACACATACACGAGTACAATAGGTAGTACAAAATGAGAAAGGAAACAGCGAGCAAAGTATAGTGTTAAAGCTACAGAGAAAGTGCAGATAAAAGAAATGCAAGGGCCGCAACAAAATGTGAAATACATGGTAGATGAAAGTGCTCGAGAAACTCAGCGGGTGAGGCAGCATCTATGGAACGAAGGAAATAGGCAACGTTTCGGGCCAAAACCCTTCTTCAGACTGATGTAGGGTGGGGGGGGGGGGGGGGGGGGGGGGGGGGGGGGGGATGAAGAAAGGAAGAGGAGGAGTCAAAGGGCTGAGGGAGAGCTGGGAAGGGGAGGAGGCAGCAAGGGCTGCCTGAAATTGGAGAAGACGATGTTCAAGCCGCTGGGGTGCAGACTGCCCAAGCGGAATATGAGGTGCTGCTCCTCCAATTTCCGGTGGTGCTCACTCTGGCCATGGAGGAGGCCCAGGACAGAAAGGTCGGATTCGGAATGAGAGGGGGAGTTGAAGTGCTGAGCCACAGGGAGATCAGGCAAGCCTACACAGGGAGATCAGGCAAACGATCGGCAAGCCTACGCTTGGTCTCACCGATGTAGATCAGCTGACATCTAGAGCAGCAGATGCAATAGATGAGGTTGGAGGAGGTGTAGGTGAACCTCTGTTACACCTGGAACGACTGCTTGGGTCCTTGAATGGAGTCGAGGGGGGAGGTAAAGCGACAAGTGTAGCATCTCCTGCAGTTGCAAGGGAAAGTGCCCGGGGAGGAGGTGGTGCTGGTGGGAAGGGAAGAATTGACCAGGGAGTTACGGAGGGAGCGGTCTCAGTGTGAAATACATCCTCATTCTATGAGAGATCCATTCAGTAGTCTGATAATGGAGGGAAAGAAGTTGTTCTTGAATCTGGTGGTATGTGCTTTCAAGCTTTGTATCTTCTGCCTGACAGAAGAGGAGAAAAGAGAAAATGACTGGGTTGTATGTGGACCTTGATTATGTTGGCTGCTTTCTGGAGGCAACATGAAAACAGATAGAGTTGATGGGGGGGGGGGGGGGGGGGGGGGGGGGGGGGGGGGGGGGGGGGGTTCAGGGGGGGGTAGGGGGGGAGAAAAAAATGTGCATGTTGGACTGGGATGTGTCTACAACTCTCAGCAATTTCTTGCTGCCTTGTCGGCAAATACGGTTGCCCAAACTATGTTGTGATGCATTCCAGTTGGGTGGTTTCTCATTGCATCTGTAGAGAATTGGAAAAAGTCTTTGTGAAAAAAGTAGACCGTGCCAGATTTAATTAGGCTTCTAAGGAATTAGAGACATTGATGTGATTTTTTTTGGGGTGGGAGCCTCCTGGGATCATTCAATGTGGTTGGATCAGGACCAAATAGTTGGTGATATTTACACATAGCAACCTGAAAACTCTCCATCATTTCCACTCAGCACCAATTGATGCAAACTTGGATGTTTACTCACCCCATTTCCTGAAATCGATTACCAGCCCCCTTGGTTTTGCCGACTTTGAGGGAGAGGTTGTTGTTTTGTTACTTATCTCCTTCTCTATCTCCTTTCTAGATAGGGGCCCTACTACAGAGGTGAATCTGCAAAAAACTTGTAGATGGATTTAGAGCAGAATTTGGCTGCACAGTTGTGAGTGTATAGAGAGAAATACACTCACATCTGTATTAGTGTATAATGCACAGCTGAAGAAGAATAGCTCCGTGTGGGACACCGATGCTATGAATTATTGTGGAGGATGTTTTGTTGTCTCTTCACACTGCTTATGGTCTATGGGTCAGGGATCCACCTAGGAGTCAAGTGGACAGATGATGAGAAGTGGCTGTTGTCCAAGTTTTATGAGCTTGGAGATGATTTTAGTTAGAATTCTATGGTGTTGAAGGCAGAGGCAATGTCATAAAGTGGACTTTTATGCAGGTGTATTTGTTAGCCAGATCTAGGATGAGTATAGGGTTAGGGAGATGGTGTTTGCTGTAGACTTGTGGCAGTAAAGGAATTGCAATGGATCGAGGCTGTCGGGCGAGGGTAGAAATTGTGTGCACCATGATCAACCTCTCGAAATATGGTCAACATGGTGGATGTTAGAGCCACTGGACTCAGTGGTCATTAAGGCACACTACCTTGCTTTTCTTTGGGCACAAGATGTCTTGGTCTTTAAGCAAGGGGGAAGGAACTTCTGATTGGAGTTGGAAGATCAAAGATATCTGTGTCAAAGATATTCTCCCATGTGCAGATTCTGGGGGTGGACAGCTGGGGACTATCCAGGCTAGTTGCTTTCCACAGGTTTCACTCTCAGGTGGAATTGGTTTGCAACTTTGACTGTGAGTGCAGCTGATCCCGAGACTGTTGGTGCAGGTTGTAGTTATTTCCCTCATCTTCTGTTCATAATAGACATAGAAGGCACTTTGCTCATCGGGGAGCACAGTGCACTGTTGCCAGCAACACTATCCATCTTCAGTTTGTATCTTAAAATCCATCGAACACTTTTAGAATTTGTATAAATTGTTGCACTATGGAAAAAATGTAGCTTCATTTTATATTGTTGGCCACTTTACTTGTTCTAATGCTTGTTACAGTGCACAGGTCTACTGCTTCAACCATTTGGTTCCTCTCCTTTAAGTTGTCTATTTCATCAGTAAACACCTGAGGATATTTTTACCTTAAAAAAAATCCTACTTCATTTGACTTAACAGATGTTTTAAAATATATTTAAAATTTGTTTTGACATCTTCAGAGGTATTCACTGTCATTATAATATATTAATATCCATGCCTAAAAAATATATCTCATTCTGGGGTGGCTGCTGAGGTCTTATTGTTAGGTTAGCTGCAGCTTTGCAATCAAATTTGATGTTTATAGTCACCACTTTGGAACAAACAGTTTTGCATGCCCCCAAAACAGGAAGAAGGAGCTCCGTCATTGAGATTATAATTGCAGATCTAAGTGAGTCCAATCTTTGGAAGTTTAAAACCTTTGGCAGTTTTCCTGAGTAAAATGAAGGGGGAGTATATTATATTCACGTTTTCCCATCTATTTAAAAGCATTATACAGTTGCTTGTCTCTAAATGTAATACATTCCACATCATTCAGACTAATACAATACTGACTCTAAATGCCAATAAACGGTTTGCTTCTGGCTCCTCTATCAAAATTTTTCTGACTGTGCGATTGAAAACCTGTAGTGATTCATTTTCCATGGCAATTCTTTGCACATTGATTGCTCTTTCTGCATGTGTTACATATTTTACTAAAAGTAGAATCACTACTCTCTCGCTGCAGAACACATGTTTCCTCCCACAGTTTCAAGTACTTGGTATCCTTTTTTTGGAATAGCTTTTGTTTTGTCACCCTAAGAGATTCCCATGCTTTCCACATTCTGTCCTGTTGACTCAATATTAAATTTCTTTGTGTTGAACCTCGATGTTCTCTGCCACATTACAAAACTCTAAATTGTTTTCTCTAAGGCCAGGTTAGTTTCTCAAATTAAGCTTCCACATTTTTAGCCTGCCATTCCAAATGCAAATCTGTCTCTTAGTTATTTTTCTGGCATAATTGCATGACTCACAACTTATTATTTATTATTCTGCATTGATTGTACAAATTGAACACCGCAGTGTGGCTTCTTAGATCACACCCAATAAGAATATTTTTTCCCACAAATTGACAGTTAATGAGAAAAAAAAAATAGGCAACCAAATTATATTTTCACGTTTTAGGCCCCTTCTTTGACCTTGCTGTCCAAATGGATTAAATTTAATGACTTCTATTTCTTTCATTGATAAGAAATTCCTATTGTACAGTATAAACAAAACAAAATATATGCTGACTACTGCAGTATGGTATATTACTTAGTCATAAAAATAAATGAAGTGCAGCTGGAGTAAACTTAGCGGGGGTCAGGCAGCATCTCTGGAGAAGGGAAGAGTACATCGTAGGAGATTGTTTAAGTCGGGATTACTTCTTGGACCTATTGCGCAGTGTGTGAGGTGGGGAGGGTGATAGGAAAGATGAAAAAATAATAGGTGGGGATGGGGGCAACAACTTCTGGCAGGTGATAGGTGGATGTGGTTTTTTGGCTTCTTGACAGATTGCTCCTGCTCAAAGGACAGAGATGAAAAAAAAAGGGAGTTATGCAATGGATGGGGTTACAAAAGGTGAAGCCAGTGGATGTAATAATTTGACAATTAGAAATAGGTTGCAGGGAGTAGGCCATTTCGGCCATTCGAGCCAGCACCGCCATTTCAATGTGTGCAGGGCTGCTGATCATCACCTATCTGTACCCCGTTCCTCTGCCTTCTCCCCCATTTCCCCTGATTCCGCCATTGTTAAGGCCCGTTCTAGCTCTTCTCTTGAAATCATCCAAGAGAAACTGCCTCCACCACCCTCGGAGGCAGAGAATTCCATATAGACCTCGCCAACTCTGTGGGAAATGTGTTTCCTCGTCTCCGTCTATAATGGGCTTACTCCTTATCTTTTTTACTTAAAGTCTTGATCTTGACTACTTCTGTGTTCTGTATCATTGAATTTGAGAAGAATCGCTGCCACTTACGGCTGTGATTTTTTGGCCCATCTTACTCAGGAGTCCCCCTCGCTGCGCTGGACAAGAGGATTTTTTTCACATAGATGAAAAATTAAAAGTAGGTTAGCAGCTGTTTTAAAAATGTGAGAGTTCTGTCTCCTGAAGGCCATGCCCCTTCCGGCAGGACTATTAAACCCGGGGGGACAACGCAGGAAGTGTTGAGTGCCTCGTCAGTCTCTGCAAAGTTGGGGTGCGAGAGGGTCACAAGTTCTCATCTGAGCTGTGTATTTCACTGAACAATGTCTACTAAAAACTGTGAGAGAGGGGTTTTACTGCTGCCAGTGCCCGTAATTTGGTATGAAAAATATTGTTTGGAAATGCTCTAAAGCTGTCGTTGCTTTGGTTTGGAAAGCGAAAGCTGTTGTTGCCTTGTCGTTTGGAAAAAATGCTAAAGTTGCCTTGCCTTAATTAAGTTGCCTTGCCTAATTAAATTGCCTTGCCTAATTAAAGTTGCCTTGACTTAAATAAAGTTGCCTTGCCGATCCATATAATTAAATTCTAATCATACCACTTCCTGTTTGCGATTTATATTTGATTTTAGAAAAAAACGCTACCACGTTACGGGAGGTGGATTGTTGGCCATCTTACTCAGAGGTCCCCCTCCGCTTCATCCAGGGGTTGCCGAGGATGGTTCCATCGATGAAAAAAAAAATGTTATTAGGGTTTAAAAAAAATGTTGAGATTCTCTCTCCTGTCAATCCGCTATGAAGGCCTTGCCCTTCTGGTGGGAGGGGGGAGGGACTATTAAAACCCAGATGGAGGTGGGAGAGGTCACGCGGACTCGCCTTGTCGTTAGTGCCTTGCACCTGCCTGTAATTTGGTATGAAACTGCCACATGAATGTAGTGGCCTTGCCACCCTGCTTGAGTGGTAAGAAATGCACTTAAATTTTGGTGGCCTTGCACCCTACTTGAAATGGAATTTCTAGGAAATAGCCGTGATTGATCAGCTGCCAGCCACCAGCCAAATGTGTGAGTGAGCTGCCAGCACAACAGGCTTTGAAGTGACGAGCCCGCCAGCCCATGAATTCCATTGTGGCCCACAAGTCCATACTTGGCCTATGGAATACCAGTAGTCCCTTCAGCCCCTACACCCATACTAGCCCGCTCCAGAAAAAAGCCCCCCCCCCTCCTCCACCCCTCCACTTCCCACAAAATATTGGAAGTGGTGGAGATGTGGAATAGTGCGTTTGGGGACCAGCCCTCCCCCGTGTGTGTTGCTGGGCAAAAATGGGTTCCACTAGTCTAGTTTCTTATAAATACAGGTGGAAGGGGGCAGGGGGGGGCGGAGAAAGGGGAAAGGGAGGAGAAGAGGAAGAAATGGGTTTGTTGTACATCCAGGTGAGGGACATAGGGAAGGAAGAAGAAAGGGGGAAGGGGGATATTTGTTGGGTTAAAAATGATCTTTAGCTTGGTTTGGGCCTCAAGTGTAATATTTTATTCAGTTTGGGGTAATGCATATTGTGAATGAGGTTAAGGCAATAACTGGGTGGTTGAGAGGATTTGAGTGATTAACTAGAATGGGTGGCAAATTATTTGTAATATTTAAACCTGAAGATATGTGTATTATGTTCTTCTTTCGTTGGCGTGCACAGCCTAAAGTTGTTGGACCTCGTGTTCTTGTTTGATCTTCGTTTGGGCACGTCGAGTTGATTGCATTAGTCGAAACAGGGCGGACTCGTGATGGTTTGCAATCTTCCACCCCGGTATTATCTGACATTACTTTTACAGCATCTTTCTATTTGTCTACCTTAAAGCATGATGTATATTGACCTGCAGGTTTTTTCTGTTGTACACAATTCTGAAATTTGTATCATTGTTCCAAAATGTTTTTCTTCACACGTATGTGGTTAATTGGATTTTAATATGCCCATCACTCTTCAAGTGGCTCCTGAGGTTCGATGGTTATATACATCTCTATTTACTATAATTTAATAATGATTTGAGTTACAAGAAGTTGGACATTCGGACCAATCTAAGTTTTACTCCATCATTCATATCATGGACCGGGAGCGTTCTTCCTCTGTATATCCCGTCTGATCCCCTTAACCCCCTGGGACTCCCTATGATCTAGATAGTTCTTTCCCTGCCGGCAGGATTTTTTGTGACACGGTCTGCCCCTATGGCGGCGGGGGATCTGGTTCGGCACTCAGAGTATTAATAAAGCAAGTCGTTTGTGTGGCAGAAAGTGAGCGGGGCCATTGGTAACGGATGTATGGCGGTGGGGGGTTGGGAAGATCCAGGGGGCCGGGGGGGGGTGTGGGGAAGTGTGGGCGGGGGCGGCGGGAGGGTCGGGGGCGGAGGGGGGCAGCGGGGGAGTGGGTGTCGGCGGGGGCGGTGCCCTTCAGGAGCCGAGGGCATGTGCGGGCAGAGGCCGCGGGGGAATGGTGGAGGGGGGGTCGTCCGGGGGGGGGCGTACTGGCGGGGTGGTGGGCGCAGGTCGTAATGGTGGCGTGGCAGGGCCGCGGGGTTGGGGAATTGGTGGCAGGGGGCGTGGGGGGGGGACGGGTGGGGGCAGGGTGGGCGGGAGGCGGGGGGCCGGGGGCTGCGGGGACTGGGGGCGGCTTCGGGGCGGTGGGGGGGTCGGGTCCCGGGGGGATTCCTGGTGTGGGTTTTGCCGTTTTTGGTGGTTGTTTGTGTCTTTGTCGGCTTTGAGTGTTGTGCTTGGGCTGGGTTTTCCTCGTTTTTTCTTGTGTTGTCTCAGCCTTCTTTTTTTTTCTCTTTTTTTTTTTTTTTTTCCTGTTTTTTTTTCTTTTTTCTCCTAGACCTCACCTCTAGTGGGATGGTAACATCCTCTCACATCCACTCTATCCAGGCCTTTTCACTATTCGTCAGTTTCAATGGGGGTTCCCCCTCAGCTATAAACTAAAGCACTGCATTAAACATTGCAAATGACTGAAATTTTGCCAGCCCAAATCAATTTGTTATTTTTTTCCAAAATGTGGGAAATGATCCTAATTAACCAATTGCTGGATGCCTCCACTTATATGACACACAAGCATTCATAACTTTTTGTCCCTTGGTTCTATTTTGATTCATACTGCTTTAATCCCTATAATTGTCATGGCCCTTTCATTTTGCAAAAGTAATCAATTTAATCATTCAAACAAATGTTCTGATTTTGATCTATAAACCCCTGTTCATCAACCTTTTCTGCTTAAAAAAATTCCTGTATCAAGTTAATACTCATAGGTAATATGCATTATAAAATAGTTGTTATCTTTCAATAATGGTTAATACTTTTCTAAATAGAGGACATGGTGGATTCTAACAGAAAGCTTGCTATCCCACTACAGATAACTCGAAGATCTAGACAGTTTAGTCTATTCCTAGTTTAAAAAGTCTCATCTCGATCACTTCCTGTCTACGTTGAAATACATTTTAGGAGGGAAAAATAACTACCCCTATTATGGCTATAGCTTTTTTTTCAACCACCTAACTCAACGTCCTCCTGTCCTCAATGCTCCCCAAGGTTTTTTCCGTTCATTGAAATAATAAAAAAGGTTATGATGTTTAAATAATTGTGAGAGCAGCAGTATTGGTCTTCTTTCGCGCTGTCTGTCACCATAAATGAAGGTAACGCCCATTCGGGGGCCAGGAGGACTGAAAGCCCAAAGGCCGGACATGAGTCAGTCACCCCGGAAGACCGTTGGAGTGAAAGTTTTTGAGTCCAGAACTGTGAGCCTGAGCTGTTGAGTGAACTGAACTGTTTGTCCGCACCATGATTGAACTGATTGTGAGTCTGTGAGTCTGAGCCGTACTAAGTCCTAAGGTTTGTGCAATCATGCCGGAAGTCCCGCGCACTCTGGAAGTCCCGTTCACTCCGGAAGTCCCACTCACTACAGATTGTCCCGCTCAGTGAGAGGTCGCGCTTAATTCGGAAAAAATCCCACCAGTCTTGAGGCGCGCTCAGCCGTTGCTTTGTGTGTAGGATTCAAGAGAGTTTTACTGTCCATATTAGGTTGTGTGTGGAGTGTGCATGTGTGTGAGTGGTCGTGTGTGGATTGTCTGTGGAATTGTGTGTGTGAGTGGATGTGTGTGAGCGTAATGTGTGTAAGTGTGTAAGTGTGAATGTGTGAGTGTGTGGGTTGATGGAGGGTTGTGAGTGATTGGTGGGTTTGAGTGAGTGGAACTGCCAGCCACCAGCCGTGAGTGAGTGAACTGCCAGCCCACCAGCAATGGGGAGTTAAAAACTGGGCCAGCCCTTACCAGCCCGGTGAGTGATCTGCCAGCCCACCAGCCGTGAGTGAGGTTGTAACTGCCAGCCCACCAGCCAATGGTGAGTTAACTGCCAGCTACCAGCTAATGAGTGAGTAAACTGCCCAAGCCCACCAGCCGCCCCCCCCCTGATGTGTCAAACTGCCCAGTACCCACCAGCGAGAGGAGAGTGAGTCAACTGCCGCCCCACCAGCCTACATGAGTGAGTCAACTGCCAAGCCCACCAGCTATTGAGTGAGTAAAATGCCAGACCCCACCAGTCAAGTGTGTGTCAACTGCCAGCCCAAAAAGCTGTGAGCAAAATGAACTGCCAGCCCACCAGCAATGAGTGTGAGAGTGAACGGCCAGCCCTCCAGCGTGAGTTAATCATCTGCCAGCCCACCAGCCCTGAGTGTCCCAACTGCCAGCCCACCAGCGATGAAATGAGTGAGCTGCCAGCCCACAGCCATGCGTGAGTAACCTGCCAGTCCACCAGTTGTGAGTGAATCAACTGCCAGCCACCAGCCGTTGAGTGGAGTGATAATGAATGACACCAGGCCCATGAGTGAGTGAACTGCACAGCCCACCAGCTATGAGTGAGTCAAACTGGCCAGCCCACCAGGTCATGAGTGAGTCAACTGCCCCCAGCTCAAAAGCTGTGAGCAAGTGAACTGCCAGCCACACCAGCTATGAGTCAACTGTGCCACCAGTCATGAGTGAGGATAAACTGCCCAGCCAAAAGCTGTGAGCAAGTGGAAATGCAGCCACCTCCATGAGTGAGGTTAAACTGCCAAGCCCCACCAGCCGTTAGTGAATCAAATCTGCCAGCCCACCAGCCTTCTGAGCTGTTCAATGCCAGCCCCACCAGCGATATTGAATGAGTGAGTGCCAGCCCACCAGCCATGAGTGAGTCAACTGCCAGTCCACAAGTCTGAGTTGATCACTGCCAGCCCACCAGCCGTGTGTGGTGAGTGAACGGACTGCCCACCAGCCATGAGTGAGTGAACTGCCAGCCCACCAACCTATGAGTGAGTGATCTGCCCCAGCCCTCCAGCTGTGAGCGAGTCAACTGCCAGCCCACCAGCCGTGTGAGTCAAACCAGCCAAGTGAGTGAGGGAACGTCAGTCCACCAGCCACCCACATTTAATGACTTACAATAAAACACGGTAACCTGTCAGGCCCCAACCAAGCCGTGCCCGAGGTGAGTGAAAACTGCCAGCCCCACAGCTGTGAGGTACCCAGACATGAGTGATACCGCCAGCCCACCAGCCCATTGAGTGAGTGAACTGCCAGCCCACCAGCTGTGAGTGAGTCAACCTGCAAGCCCTCCTGCAAGATGAATGAACTGCCAAGCCCACCAGCAATTGAGTGGAGCGAAATTGGCCAGCCCACCAGCCGTTGAGTGAGGCCAAACTGTCCCTCTTCCA
Source organism: Okamejei kenojei (assembly GCA_035221665.1). Classification (NCBI taxonomy): domain Eukaryota; kingdom Metazoa; phylum Chordata; class Chondrichthyes; order Rajiformes; family Rajidae; genus Okamejei; species Okamejei kenojei. The sequence goes on from CM069132.1 coordinate 48,018,620, forward strand.
TGAGTAAGTCAATATTGCCAGCTCACAAGCCATAAGTGAGTCATCTGGCCAGCCCCACCAGCCGTGGTGAGTCAACCAGGCCTTGAGTGAGGGACACTGTCAGCCACCTGCCATTAGTGAGTCACCTGTCAGCCCACCAGCTGTGAGTGAGTGACTTGCCAGCCCACCAGCCATGGAGTGAAGTGAACTGCCAGCCCACCAGCCATGAATGAGTCAACTTGCCCAGCCACCAGCCGGATGTGAGTCAACAGCCCAGACCATCGCCAATGAGTGAGTCCAAACTGCAGTCCACCAGCCATGAGTGAAACGCGACGTCCACCAGCCATGAGTGTGATGGTGAACCCTGGCAACAAAGCACCTAGCCATGAGTGTGTAAAACTGCGAGTTTTCGAGTTTATCAGCCGTAAGTGAGTGTGATCCTGTGTCCGCCAGCAGTGAGTGAAGTGAACTGTGAGTCCCACTTGGCGTGAAGTGAGTGATACTGTGAGTCCACCCAGCTCCGCTGTGAGTGAGTGAATTGTGAGTCCACCAGCTGTGAGTTGACTGAACTGTGGTCCCCAGCGTTGGGTGACTGAAACTGTGTCCATCAACCGTGACATGACTGAACTGTAAGTCCTCCAGCTGTGAGTGACTGAACTGCCAGCCCACCAGGCTGTGTGTCGCCCAGACATGAGTGAACCGCCAGCCCACCAGCCAATGAGTGACTCCTGAACTGTGAGGCACCAGGTGGGTGACTGAACTGTGTTCCACCAACCGTGAATGTCTGAACTGTAAGTCCTCCAGCCGTGAGTGAGTTGAAACTGCCAGCCCACCAGCTGTGGAGTCACCCAGACATGAGTGAAACCGCCCCAGCCCACCATGCCATGATGTGACCCCTGAACTGTGTGTCCACCCAGCCGTGAGTGAGTGACTTCCCCCCAACTGTGAGTCCACCAACCGTGATGGAGGACTAACCTGTGAGTCCACCAGCCATGAGTGACTGAACTGTGGAGTCTACCAGCCGTTGAGTGATTTGAACTTGTGAGTCCAAGAATCCATTCGGACCACAATGTCCATACAAGCCCTCTGGAAACACCAGTACCTTTGAACCCACAAACTCCCATACTAAGTTGCTTGTGTTTACTTATAGTGAGTGTAAGCCATGTCTTATAGGAGTTAATGGGAATGTTAGTCCAAGTAGCAGAATAAAGGGAATTGACAGCTAGTTTTCTTCCTTCATTGCATCATATAGATATATTGTACAAACTAATGAATATTAAGTTGAATATTGACTGGCCTGTGAGGGGGATACGACAAATATTGCCGGAAGTAGCATTCACATTGCCCGAGTCGAATACGAAGACTGTGTATCTCCCGACAGAGGGCCAGTGTCAATATTGTATTTTATTTTTAGACCCATATGTCAGTGGA